>VNJO01008515.1:0-18569 GCA_008042535.1 Drosophila tani | reverse complement strand
TAGTGGTCCCTTCAATGACCTATTGCATCCAGATATGGGGTACGGCGTCTGACTCAAACATTATGCGCATGCAAAGGATCCAAAACCGAGCGCTGCGCACAATCACTAATGCGCCGTGGTATATGAGGAACGAGGACATCACAAAGGACCTTCACATCCCCACCGTGAGGGAGCAAATTAATCGACACTCGAGTCGGTATAATGAACGACTTCGAGTCCATGCGAACCAACTAGCTGCTTCATTGGCAACACCGAGGTCCAGAAGAAGGCTACAAAGACGGCACCCAGGAGGCTTGTGGATAGGAGGACGGCAGAGAACGAGAGTCCTTCCCCAATAAATACATTGTTCTGATTGTCACCTTTCGTTCCCTATGTTAGGAAGTTTACCGTTTCCATGTTATTATTGTTACTATTGCTAATCCCTACATTTTATAACCATTAATTTGGTTGATTAATGTAAAAATAAAATATGTGTGTTATCCCAAAAAGTTGGCTGCCAACCCAAAATGCTGCTGCTTCAGAGCATACGAGGAGTACAAGAAGGCGAATGAGGGCTGCCCGTCCTCGGGAAGTGGCAACGGGAATGGTAATGGCCCGGGACGACTGGGCAAGCAGCCGCCGCCCTAGCACGGGTTCCGTGGAGATCTCATGGATAGAGATCATGGCGCGGCGACTTAAGCTCCAATTTCGTGGCCAACGATGACAATGGGCAGGGCGACACTGCGCAGGTGTTCTACGACTACAATGCGGAGAGACCCACTAGCGGCCAACTGGACAAGGAGGTGGAGCAGCAGACGGAAGAGACCAGACACACAAAGATGCCCTTGGGTCAACACTCCGCAGCTGGATCTAAAGCATAATTTAAGTAATTTAAGTAATTTGTTCGTTTAACCGCGTTTAATTTGAATTGAAAACGAACACAGCTGACAGTAGGGTCGTTTGGCCGTTTCGTATGGATTTTCGGTGAACACTATAAAACCGGTCACACTAGAAATATGAAACCCTTTTAGCTAGCTAAGGGTTTAGCGCTGGTGAGTATTAGGCTTTAGCACCTAAGCGCACCTAAATCGATAGAATTTATCTATGAAGTCTTAAAAGTTATCAGCGCCATATCACTGTGGTGCGCAAGGAGACTACTATATACAGCCGTAGAATTGAAAATCTGCTGCGATCAGAACCATTTGTATCCTGATCGAAAGGTATTGTAAACCTCTTTGAAACAGCATACTAAGATTTTTCAAAAACGGATTAGCTTAGGAGAAATGAGCTATTGGGGCCGATGGAGCAAAAATCAAAAAAATCATCCTGATCCGATACTCCGTTCAAAAGATATTCAATAAACAAGATTTTAACGGCCTTTCCGAAATGTAAACGTTTGTCCTGTTGTTTGTCTGTCTGTGTGTCTGTCGATTTTTTGTTTTAGAGTCCTGGAACCACTTTTATTTTATTAAACAGCTCTAGCTGAACATTTTTTGCTCTACGACTTTTTGGGTTGCCCGCTAGTTTGGCGGGAAAACAGTTGAAAAAGATAGATTTCCCGCGCCCATAACTTCTAAACGACTAAAGCTACAGAAACGTGCTATATGTCGTTAGAAAGGTATTTTGAAATGAAAATACCTTTGCCTGGACATCATTTTTCTAAATATTATATTTAGTAATTTATAATTTACAAAAATTTTTTATTTTAAGTTTTTGAATTTTTTTTATAAATGGCTCTAACGATTTTAATAGTCACTCAGGGCCATATAGCCCTTAGGATTGCTCAATTTTTGGTCCACAACACATACCAGGGAAAATTCGCTTTCTCGAGATATTACTCATTAAAATTAGAAGCAAAGATCCCATATACCTAACATTTTACATGCACTATACATACATTTATGTAAAAAATCATGTAGAGTCATATAGAGATGTGACAATGCAGTAATATTTAAAACCATCAAAGGAAACTTAAAATAATTTCAATTAAAAAAAAAAGTAAATTTTTTTTTAATTTATTTTTTTTTTAAATTTTTTTTTTTTAATTTGATCTACTTTTTTTCAATTTTCGTTTGCCTTGACAAAATTTATCTAAATATTATAATTAAGAATTTAGAGTTAACAATTTTTTTTTTTTAAGATTTAAGAATTTTATTTTTTAATGGCTTTCTAACGATTTTTATAGTTACTTCAGACCGTATAGCCCTTGAGATATTTTGGGGTACAACATATATCTCAGAAAATTCGCTTTCTCATCAAAATAAGTAGCAATGATGCCATATAGCTAACTCTTATACGACTTTTTTTGTTAATTTTTCCCCATTTGAGTTTTAAACAAAAACTTATAACAACAATGGGAGACCTATGTATGTACATACATATGTCATTTTAAAAACTTCTGATATCACACAAAAACACCTCTTAACGAGGTGAGGTGAAAGTGACAATGGCACATTCAACTCAAAAAAATTCTGATACCAAATTTTGTGACGATTAATAGTTATTTAAACAAAAATATTTAAAAAAATTTTAATTAGTTTCAAAATTGGCACGCTGCCTGTTTAAATTTTTCAGTTAAGTGCCGATTTTGAAACTAATTAAAAGTTTTTTAAATATTTTTGTTTAAATAACTATTAATCGTCACAAAATTTGTTAAAAAAGTATATTTTAAAAATGGAAATGAACATCATACTTTCACTGATTAATATAAACATTCTCAAATCAAAAACGAGGTTTTTATGATTTTTTTTAAAATTAACATTTTTAAAAATGAAAATGGAAAAGTTTTGGGTTCAAAAAAGGAGTCGGAAAATTTTAAAAAGTAAAACTTTTCATACAAATTTTAAATGCCACTTTTCTCTGTGTATTAATTTACAAAAACAGCTGCATGCACACGCGAAGTTAACGGTGAACAATTCCAAAAAAAAAAGTAGTAGCTTTTAATAAAAACCCTGTGGCTTATAGCAAATAATTAACACAGATACGAGGCGCAAAATGAAAACACGACCCGTTCACTTTGAAAGAGAAAACGATAAAAGCCTTGAGAGATTTATAAGCCTCCACGATTATCAGAAGAGCAGCACGCGTACACTAAGGAAAGAAGGAGTACTTCCCCTCTCTCTGGAACATACTGGTAAACGATCTGCTGTCCAACCTAGAGGGTGGAGGATGCAGACAATGTTGCCGTCTTATGACTGCTAAGCAACTCTCTACTTGGAGAGTCAATCCTCCCGGACTGGGGGTCAACCCAGAAAAAAAAAATTCCTAAAATTTTAGGAATTGGCGATGGGTCATAATGCCAAAATGCCATATTTTTAGGCCATGGGATGCCTACAAATTTTCTCTCGCGAGTGTGCATTTAATTCCCAACTGGTTCTAGCATCCCTGGCATGGAGTGACGGTTAACGGCCAACTCTTAGATATGTTTTTGCTACGGAAGTAGCAAGTCTCTACTGCAACAGTAAAAATAAATACTGTATGCATTTTAAAATACACATTTATTATTTTAAATGGTTGTATTAATATATAAAATCAATATTATATAAAAATCAAGTTTTAGGCTTATATTGCCTAAAAATGAAGTTTTAGTACAAAAATTGCCTAGAATTTAGGCCTGTTTCTATTGCCTAAAAATATGGCATTTTGGACAATTTTTAGGCAATAACTGCCTCGACTTCCGTTTTAGGTCAAATGGACTAAAATTTTAGGCAATTTGGCAGCCTTTTAGTCGATAATTTTTTCTGGGTGTACGTCTTACAAATAAGTTCAAGATCACTAAACTTAACCCAGCAACTTTAAACACCTGTAGTCTCACTTTTAGCTAAGTCTACACAGCTGTAAAGAAACCTTTCATGCTCTTTGGAGTAACGATATGGTGGCTTACGCTGAAGAAACAGACAACCAAGAAGCAACCTAATAAAGTAAAACTTTCGGCTGCTCAATCTGAACGCTATATTAAATCTTTACCTAGTCCGGAAATATCCGGCATGAAAAGAGGTAAATTAGCAGCGCTAAGTCTGAGCGACACCGGACAATGGAAATCCCAAAACACTGGTCATGCCAAAATTATCCTGCTTGATAATCTGTTTCCTGTGAAACGGACCTATGTATATAAAAGCACCGCCTTCTAAATCCTGATTCCAAGTATGGAGGATTGGGAACAGGGAACACCAGGCGTCACTGAAATTATCAGCTTCTACACAGCCGGCTCTAAATTAAATGACAAAGTTGGTAAAGGAGTATACTCGAATCTATTAAGCATCAAAATATCTTTTTCTCAACGATCACTAAAGCGTCTTACAAACGGAAGTATGTGCGATAAGGGAGACCATAACTTGTCTGACAACCAAGCTGCCATAAAATCTTTCAACTCGACGCAGATTTCTGCACTAGATGGCCACTCAGTTTGAAAGAAGCCTCATATGGATTTTTGGAACAAGGGACTGTGAAGGCACCTGGCGTGGCCCATCATAGCTCAACTGCTCAAACTTAACCGTACGAACTGCTGCACCCCTGACGGTACACTGGAAGATAAGTCTGCACGCCAGCAGATTATCAGTACCAGATAACGACTTCTGCAGGGACGAAGAGGAGGAAGAATCGATGGAGCATCTCTTCTGTTTCTGTCCAGCCCTCTACAGACATAGACTGAATCATTTTGGTAGTCCATTTCAAATGAATCTCGCCGAACTAGCATACATTAGCTCAAATAGGGAACTTAAGTTCGTAGAAGCGGCCGGGTGGGGGACATGATCGACAAGTAGTATTGAGAATAGATCACACAGTATCCCAATGGACCTTTATAAGTCTAAGTGTGTCAGGCTACGCCTGTCAGCCGCTATAACCTCAGCTAACATAACTTTCCTATCTGTTACGCGTGCGTATAAATTCTTTAGATTTGACTATAGTCTTAATTATATGACCTTTGCTTTATTATGTGACCATTGTATCTAAAATTCCTATCCATTTGTTTAGTATAATCTTTACTTGGTTCATTAAGGGTCTCCTATTTTAAGAAAATAATTTTCTTACTGTCAGTTAAGCGCCACTTTAAGCTTAGCGAATATTTTGTCACTTTGAGTGAGGTCTGGAGAGCTGGAAGGATACTGATGCCACCTGTGTAGCCTCCTGTGATTTATTTATATTTATTTATCTTAGGCTAACAATTAGTGTTAAGCTAAGAGCTTACGATATGTTTAAAGCCATAGCAGCTTGGACCTTTGGCTCGGGGCTAAGCTTGGCTTTTGGGTTTACTATAAGTTTACATATTTACAAAATTATAATATTTACAAAAGGTTTGATTTTAATTGTATTTACATTTAACTGTATTTACATGATGTAGAATATTTTGGCAGTTTGAATTTGTGGGATTGGCTATTGTGGTTGTGGAGGAATAGGGATCGTTGCATGATAAGAAGCTGAGCAAGTACAAATAACACTAGTTTACAAATTTATATTTTTTTTTTATATAAACGTTTAAACCCACTTTTTCCGCTTAATATTGAGACGCTGAACACGTTGAACTCATTAAAAAAAATTCCCAAAGAACCGTTTTGAAGATATTCGCGAAAAACCAGATTTTTTCTTCTACGTTAAAAATCTTGAAAACCGTAAGTCCAACATATTTCAAATAAGTACAATCCAAAAGCCAATGTAAACACCTTTCCGACAACATACGGCTCTTAATGGTCAGATCTCTATTAATGAAGATATAAACATTTAAAGCTAAAAAAGCATGCAATATTTTTGGCTATGTTTTTTATAGCTGAATTTCATTTTCATTTTAAAAATATAAAAAAAAGATATTAATTATTTTGAGCGAACAGCACTAAAGATTCCTTTCTCCTTAAAAAGTTAAGATCAAATATATGCAAATCCAAAGAAAATTTTAGAAGTTATGGCAAATTATATTAAATTATCATGTTGCTGTTGTGCTACAAAATTGTTTTTCAAGGGAAGTAGCCTGCTTTGTTATTTGGTTTTATAAGATATTACCAAAATATGGTTATTTATTTTATACAATATTTTATAAACAATATTTTTTGTTTTTCCATTTTGAGTATAAATAATCAAACGGCCGTGGGTACCGACTCTGGAACACGCAACATAAAGGTGGCCATGTAAAAAACACGTTTTTTTTCAAATTCACACCGCAAAAGTTAAGTGTTTGCTCTTGGGCCTTGTTGATACACATCGCAAATGATAACCTCACAGAATATTGCATCAATTGAACTCAAATGGCATATTAGTTGGAATCATAGAGATACGTGGTATGGACAATTATCATTTTCAACGTATGGTTGCCGTTTTGCCCTTATTATTAGGTGATCTACGTCGATACAACGGATAGCCGTCATTGCCCGTTATGGTTTCTGAAGTCAATTGCCTTGCGTATCGTTTCGAACACTTTCCATCAATCATATTATGTTCACCGCACGGACCATGTATTATGTTTTAACGACATCGTGAAATAACTCAGGATCTACAGTTTGATCAGGACATAACGTTATCGATTGGATCCGTAGTTATTTCAAATTAATATATATGCGTCCGGCAATCCCCTCTTTTGCCATTCGATGGAGTATATATTGCAACGTACCTCTCCAAATACACATAATTTTACAATTAAATCGATAAGTGCTTCTAATTTTTTTTCCAAAAACACGTGCTGTAATGTCATGCCGATCAGTTGTCGACTGCCCTTCAAATAAATGGTTTTTGTTGTCATCCCACTTCGGATTACATGTAAATGTAATAAACAGATCCGGTCGACCATATTTTCGTACATATGTATAGACATGCGTCTTCTGCATATTCGTTCATATGCCGTGTCATTAACATTAGCATAATTCGCTATCGCATCTTGCAAATGAAAATATTCATCAGGTATTCATTTAGCTTGGTTAAAACGAATAAAATTAAGACGTTCAGTTTCTATTTTGGCATACATATCAACGATGTACTGATGAACTGATGGAGCAGTTTACCACATCTTAAGAAAAAATGTTGTTCTTGTGGACGAACCATCAATTTATACGAATAAAAATGCATGGCACTAATTTTTTTTGCATATGCAGACTTGAAAATAGATAAATAAATAAAAAAAAGTTTTTAATTATTTTGAGTGAACAGAACTAAAGGATACCTTTCCTGTAAAGAGTTAAGGTCAAATATATGCAAATCCAGTACAAATTCTAAAGTTATGGCAAATGATATTAATTTATCATATTGCTGTTGTGCTACAAAATAGTTTTTCAAGGGAAGTAGCCTTCTTCGTTCTTAATTAATAGAGCTCTGACCATTAAGAGCCGTATGTTGTCGGAAAGGTGTATGCATTGGCTTTTGGATTATACTAATTTGAAATATGTTGGACTTACGGTTTTCAATATTTTTAGCGAAGTATAAAAAATCAGTTTTTTCGCCAATATCTCCAAAACGGTTTTTTGAACAATTTTTTTAATGAGTTCAACGTGTTCAGCGTCTCAATATTAAGCGGAAAAAGTGGGTTTAAACGTTTATATATTTTGGCTGTAAACTAGTGTAATGTGTTGAGTATCTGCTTATTGTTGCACAATGGGCCTCCTGTAATAATTTTTTTTCTTCTAAATATTTATAAATAAGACGTATATACAAACCGTTACGACTATAGCAAAGAGCGGTTAATATCACTTTTAAGTAACCGCTTTTTGTTTATAGAGTTTATTGGAGTTTTGTATGTGTCGGCGCCTAAACTCCAATTTATTACACGCAAAAATCACCACGAATTGTAATTCAATATAACAACAAGAAAAAAATTTAACAGTTTTACTCAATTTTTTGGTCAAACGTGCTTGAATTATACTTAGTATGACAATTTCCGCTTATTAAGTAATATTGTGAATTACTCAGTAGTGGTTGCAGTTCAGTTCTGCTAGAACGGCCCGTGTTCCGACGTAAACCAAAATACTTTATTATTATTATTTATTTATTTCTAAATTTTTACTTATTTCCTCTTGTTTATTTTTTAAATTTTTGATTAAAAAAAATATTGACAAGCCAAATGAAACACAATCGAAACAAAAGGAAATTAAAACACGAGAAAGAAAGCTAACTTCGGTAAACCGAAGTTGGTATACCCTTGCAGTCTGCAATTGGATCATTGAAAATAGAAACATTTTAGTAATGTTGAAAAATATCGAATTTTGTAAATTTTAAATTTTACATGTAGAATTTTACATTTTCATATAAATCGACCGATCGCTTCTATGGCAGCTATATGATATAGTTGTCCGATCTTAAAAAAATGAAAACCGTAATTCTAGAACCATAAAAAACTGCTATATCTGAAAATTTATTAAAATAAGTTTAAAAACAGAGAAGTTAAATTTTTTTTTACATTAATTTCGCCATCATTCCTATGGCAGCTATAGGATATAGTAGTGCGATTTCGGTCGTTCCGACATATATACTGCGTGCTAAAGAAAAAAGACTATGCTGAATTTCAGCTCGATAGCTCAAAAACTGAGAGACTAGTTCGCGTAGAAACCGACAGACGGACAGACAGACAGACAGACGGAAGGCTAGACCGACTCGGTTGGTGATGCTGATCAAGAATATATAGACTTTATGGGATCGGAGAAGCCTCCTTCACTGCGTTGCAAACATCTGGTCAAAATTATAATACCCTCTGCAAGGGTATAAAAATATATCGAAATGTAAAGAACATAATAAGCTTGAATTTTCTTATAATATACCTACACTGAGGGAAGAACCCGTTCATTTCGTTCTCGAATATGGTATTTTTCTTGTCGAGAGTAGGCCAAGAACCAAACTACCAGAATCGAGAAGAAGAATTCTCGCTCTGAGAACCGTTTTTCGAAAATAATTATTCTTGATTTATGGAGAGGTCATCTCGATTTCAAGAATGAATCGTTCTCGATAAATACTAAAATTTAAAAAAAAATTATATATTTTTTATGCTTAGGAAGGGATAGGCAGACTGTAATTTAATACGTGAATATATATCATATATCATATATGATATGCATATATGCAATGTTAATTTGTATATATTTAAACCAATTATGTAAATTTTAATTGTATGTAAATAAATGTAATTTGTAAAGTTGAATTGTATATATTTATTTATATTTTACTATATTTGTTATGAGAATGCTTCTTCGAGATAAAGTGAAAATAAATGGTCTTGGAAAAAATCGTTCTCAATTTTTCTGGGTGTAAGACATCTGCTTCCCTAATTTTTTTTAAATGTAGTTCCTTGACATAGCAGTCTAGTGAACTCACCATAGAAATACATTTAAAAACAAAATAGAGAGGTCAAGTCATGGGCTCAGAAAAGAGCCCTCAAACTAGGTCAAAAACAGAAAAAACTATATCAGAACACCTGTGGGCTATGCAAACAGAAAACAGACACGCTCTCTTTCGGCTTGATGATCACTCGCTCTGCTGATTCCATGAAAAGTTTTCCAGTTTATCTCCGACTGTTGGCCAAGAGTAACACTCGGATCCGGGAATGTCTATATTGTGGCTCTTTCTGCTGCTCTCGTTCGTCACCGCATCCCCAGCTTCGCAACTTCGTCGCGGTCCCCTCCCGCCTATGAAAGCTTCCACCTTTGCCCAGAGAACATCACGCAGAATCGTGCACCTATACAGAGTGCCACCAGATGAATCAGCAGCTCGGGAAAGGCAGATTTCTTATAGCGAGTCCCTGAACTCCTCAATTTTGGAGCCACATTCGAGGAAGTACAACATGTGGCAGGCACTAAGTGGCGACGGACGCTTCAACTTCTGCGTACTGTTCTTCACGATCTACATCAGCTACCTGATTTATGTGTTATTCTAGGTCCTATTTTTTTTTTGTTGACATTTTTAACTTATTGTGAGAACATCAACAGGCAAGTCATTAGTACATTTTGACTTAATTTAAATACATGCATGCATAAACATAGTTGTTTGCACTTTAATATACCCTTGCAGGGTATTATAATTTTCGCTTTAAAAGCATTTCCGACTTCAATAATTCTTCGTGTACATGTGTTGACAGTGTACTCCTATACCGCTGGACCGATTTGAATGCATTTGTATACCCATAGGGTACAAGGGTATTATGGGTTAGTGCTAACCAAAAATGTATGTAACAGGCAGAAGGATAAATCTCCGACCCTATAAAGTATATATATTCTTGATCAGCATCATCAGCCGAGTCGATTTAGCCATAACCGTCTGTCCGTCTGTCCGTCCGTGTGAAACAACAGATCTCAGAGACTATAACAGCTAGAGTTACCAAATTTGGTGACAACATTGGAATCTGTTGCACGCAGATCGTTTGTTTTAAAATTTTGCCACGCCCACTTCCGCCCTCAAAAATCATAAAGAACGTAAAACTAGCTATACTCGTTATTTTCGGGCTAAAGTTAATAGATACAATAAATGAACAAAATGGAGCGGACGTTTCCTGAAAATTTCAGTAAAATCGGATGATAAACACGGGAGATATTAGCAATAAGGTTAGAATTTTAACACACCGCTTAAGGCACTGCTGTTGCAAGCTGTAGCCGACAGGTGGCGCATTCAAGCCTTGGCCGTGCGCCAACTGCAGAAGAAATGACAAAAGAATATAGCAAGAAATGACAAAAAATAACATAATTAATTTTTTGACGCCGATAGAGTGGGTTTTTATGTGTTCTTATAAAATGTATCATTCATATTTAAGTATGACATTAAACTGTTTAGGTCGGGAGCTAATTCGAGAGGCGATTTATTTTAAGAAGTATCGAAGTAGACTATTATAATGAATGTACAATTTAAAATTGCCTTTTAGTGTGAAGCGCAAACGTTTAGGTACCGGGTATCTCACAGTCGAGCACAGTCGACTGTAGTTTTCTTACTTGTTTTTCAGTGTTTCAAAAAAAAGTTAAATGCTAAAAAAATTAGCTGATATTGTGTTCAAAAAGATTCTATAAAAATTTGTCATGGATCACAATTCACGAAATACATTTACCTGAAGTTCTTGCACGAAATAAGCTGTGACATTGAAGAAGTCAATATTTTAATCATTTTTCCAATTTAAATATTATTGAATGATATTAAAAAACATTAAAGGGTTTTTATATGTATTAGAATTCTAATTTAAACAAGTAGAAAAGCTAAAGTCCAGAGTGACCGACTGTGAGATACCCGGTACCCAAATCGTTGTCGGTGAAATTAAAAAGCACACTGACATGGAAAAACAAAAATGTTGACGAATGAAGACAAATGTTACGAAAAACATGTTGAGCAACATTCAAAAAAGTCAAATGATGCTAGGAACATGTTGAGCAACACCCAAAAATGAGAAATTCTAACGCTGTACGCAGCTGCATTATGAATTAAAACTGCGCCCGAAAGGACGCAACACTTTTTTCGCTACTGCCATTTTGGCCCCTGTCAACATAGAACTTTATTGTTTGATAACTTCCATTTTTATCATACGATTTTACTCAAATTTTCATTGTATTGTAAGGTAAATTTAATTTAATTTATTTATTTATTTAAAGTTCTTCCTAGTGCTACAAGTATAAAACTTATAATTTAATGCGCTAGTCACACAGGACAAGTTAATTTGAAATTATTGTTCTAATTATACATTGAATTTGAATTAAAAAAAAAAATTTATTTTTAAAATTAACTCTATTGTTTGTCTTCTGGGATTTCACCACAGAGTTGATCCCAACATTTAATTGAACTTATAATAAAATTCCTTCCTAAAAATTTAGATACAAGCATTTGTACATATATGGTTTAAGTAACTACAAATAATACACTTACCTTTAAAAATATCTAACGACAGCCTACTTTTCAAACTTTAAAAATTACTCCATCTTAACTCGTTCACTTCTCGTCACGCGCTAAACCAATACAGAAAACGAGAATAAAAGCTAACTTCGGTAAACCGAAGTTGGTATACCCTTGCAGTCTGCAATTGGATCATTGAAAATAGAATCATTTTAGTAATGTTGAAAAATATCGAGTTTTGTAAATTTTACATTTTACATGTAGAATTTTAAATTTTCATATAAATCGACCGATCGCTTTTATGGCAGCCATATGATATAGTTGTCCGATCTTAAAAAAATGAAAACCGTAATTCTAGAACCATAAAAAACTGCTATCTTGCTGGCTCCGGTTTTCATTTTCACAAGATTCTCTCGAGAATTGGTGCTCCCGTTTTCACTTTCACAAGAATTTTTCGTTTTCAAAAACGGGCATGTTTTTTTTGTCGAAATGAAAAGTAAATGCCTTTTTCTACATCAAATCGGTTCTTAATTGCAAAAGGAAAAAATAGTTGACTCCTTGGTCTATTGATGTTCATTTCACACCATCAGTAGATCAATCAATTTTGTATTTACTTTTTAAATAATTCTTTTCTGACCCCACCTCGAATTTTCCAACAAAATATTTGCCGTCGGCAACAGCAACTTTCGTTTTGGTTGACAGTGCTGCCGTACTGTTGGTGGAACAAAACAATTTGGTCTAAATGCTTCTAAAATTAAAAGGTTGGCATTAATAATGTTCAAGGAGAATTAAATAAGGTTTAATTAAATAAACCAGTTTATTTTAATGTTTAAATGGAATTTTAACCAATAAAAAAAGGTATTAAAGTCATACCATAAAAGGGTGGCAGCCTTCTTGGACCGATAAATAAACAACTTCTGCCTTTATTTAGCTTTAAAACAAACAATTGAAAAGGGTTAAAGCATTTAACCATTCCGTTTACTTCTTAAAACATCCAAGTCATCTGTTTGAGCAATAAAAACTATTAAATATTTCGATAACAAAACGATGACAAAAAGTTTGTGAAAACCGGAGCACCTAAAACGAAAACGTACGTTTTCGCCCAAAAACGAAAACGAAAAAAAAAAGGTGAAAACCGGAGCCTGCCGGTATGCAGACGGACAGACGGACAGACAGACGGACAGACGGACATGGCTAGATCGACTCGGCTGGTGATGCTCAAGAATATATATACTTTATGGAGTCGGAGATGCCTCCACTGCGTTGCAAACATCTGGTCAAAGTTATAATACCCTCTGCAAGGGTATAGCAAATTCCTATAACTTCGACCGCAAAGAAGAATACGATATCTTCTCTCTTTATCATTCTACTTTTTAAATTCGAGCTAACGCCTGCAGTATTAGGTTAAATTTGCTTTGGTTTGAAGAAAAAATCACCAGGAAAACAATGGCACTTTGCCCTTGAATTTAGAAAGCAACAAAACGAAGCCAGTCGAAAAGAATCCCCCTAGATTTTAGACAAATAGATCAATTTACTCTAACAAAATATATTTATGGTGCCTTGCTTTGATTAAAGGGTGCCTTGTCTTAAATTCATGGAAACTTTTTCTTAATTTGAGGAAATGTTTTATTTTTAAGTCGATTTTTTTACTTTTTAAGGCGATTTTTTTTAAATATATAAAAATATTTGTATGAGTGTATGTCTTTAAATTTCTGTAAAAATGCTATAAGAATATTATTAGATTGTGCGGGCATAGGAGTTAAAAGACAATAAAGTTGCAATCGTCTATCGCACTCGGTCCATATAGTTAGTCGTTAAAGATTTGTGTACCGGGTATTCCACAGTCGACTACACTAGAGTGTAGATCTCATGCCACTACCACTGAAAGATTGCAGACAGCTAGTGGGAATACTCACAGGACACTGCCTGTCTGCGAGGCAATGGAAACCTTGGAGCATCTTATCTGCAAGTGCTCTGCTCTATCACGGGCAAGGATCAGATACCTAGGCGCACCGGTATGGGCATCGCTAGAAGATACATCCAGGAAAAACGCCAGGCAAACTACTTGCCTTCGCGAAAAACACCTCGATCCTTAAGGACTTCGAAACGTCCTAAACTATCGCCGGGTTCATACTCACCCATCCGGACTACTAAGGCCATATTGGCCCTTAACCGGTTAACCTAACCGGTTAACCTAACCTAACCTAACCTAAATTAATTCATCTAAATACGTTCATTTTTCGTATTCTACTTACAAAATATTTTACATAATTTATTTTTTTGGGATCGCCTGCTTTTAAAAATTTCTCTGTTTACACATATGGTAAATTACCTCGCAATCTGAACGGCTGCCCTGAGAAGCCCGTTCGTAGACGGGGCCTCGATGTAGCTTTCGTCAACTACAACATAATTTATGACGCTTTCATTGAAAGCGACATGCGAGACATACGCCCACACAATCACGGCTGTCCAAAGGAGTTTCTCGACTCTGTGTCCCTAGGTGGGCGGATGTTTGCATTTTGAATTTGTTGCGGAGCCAAGGG
Organism: Drosophila tani; assembly: GCA_008042535.1. NCBI lineage: Eukaryota > Metazoa > Arthropoda > Insecta > Diptera > Drosophilidae > Drosophila > Drosophila tani. Next base: position 4,275 of record VNJO01008515.1, on the reverse strand, counting down.
AAAGACAAGAGGACTGGCAGGGAACCCGGTTACGAGTGCCAGACAGTTGTCAGAGGCAAAAACATAGGTCCGGAGGGTCGAGCCGAAGGAGAGAGACCGGAACGTCGCCGACATTTCACCCCAAACGGTGTCAATTTTTTAATGTCAAGCGTTTAACTGGCATACCGTTGAACTCAGGCTCTGGTCGGAGGCCTTCCGTCGCGCTTTGACATAATTAAAGGCCATTAATCACGTGTGCTGATTCAAACACGCCCATTCTGTCCCAAGGCGTGGGGGTCACCGACGACCTCTCAAGGGGTTAATAAAGCCACTTGGCTCTCGCGTTGGGTTGGCTCACTTCGGATTGCATCGGCTTGGGTCGAAGCGTTTAACAGTGCTGCGGAAGCACACCGGGCTGTTGTATCCAATCGGACGATTCCTCTATTCAGATGCCGACGATTTTCCTCTCTTTCCTTTCGCTCCATCGGAAAAATTTCGTTTTTATGTTTTTATGCAGCAGCATTTTGGCGTCAATTAACGTTCTTTGTTGTGGCGCTACATCAGACCAATTTTTGGGGTTAGAGTCATGGCCTTGGTCACATCGCTCGACATGGCCCTGTATAGATGCCGCGTAAATTGGAAATGTCGCGTGGACGTTGCGCTTTATTGCGCCTCAGCTTGTGGTGATTTTCATGCAGAATTACGGAAAAAAATCGAAACTTACGGACGAGAGTGACTTGTCAATGATCTACCATATATGTACATACATACATTTTTGGGGGCTGTCTCGGATATTTTTAATATTGGCCTTCCTCGGAATATTACATTAGCTGGTCGTACCTTTCCGACGATCGGACAATAGAAAAAACAGGACATGTAGCGAACATTGCGCTAGTGAAAGGATGGATCCACCGATATGACAAAACCATTTCCCACATATTCACAGTAGATCCAGACACACACATACAGCCTGAAGCATGTCACCCCTTTAGAGAAGGGGGAATATATATGTACATAGATACCAAACTGACGGCAGCATCGTCGTCTATATGGACTTATAGTCGCGCATATTGACCACGAGGCCGTCGGGACATGGCCAACGACACCTTTGCCGAACCGCCACTCGCCCCACCGGGGGATTGATTTTTAACGAGCATGAACTCGTGCGCTATCAATTCGTATTTTCTCCCCATTTTGCACTTCAATGTGGGCAGTAAAAAATTATGGAAAACCATTTTTAATGGAACAAATGGCTGGAAACTCGAAAGCCATGTGTACGGCATTAAAGGGTTAAGAGACATAAAAATTGGGAAATTATTTCCGATTAATTGGGGTGGTATCAATTGTGTTTGATTTTAGTAAGGCTTTACCATTTTAGCCACCAGAAAAAAGATTGACTTATGAGTGGATCATATATGGGCATTTTCCACCATAGCGAACAAACGTTCGTACGCTTTCTGGCTATAAAATTACACATAAAAATGTTTTTTCATGGTTTTTTTTTTAACACTGATAAAAAATGGTCTGCTTTTAAGATTTTTGGTCATAGAATCGTGATTATTTGGTCACGAAAGTAGCGTAATCACATTTTGTTCTCATTTTAAGAACATTTTTCTAGGTTGAAGATTTTTTACATTCTATATGCAAGATTTTTTATTATCTTATTTCAAACCAAAAAAATCTACAAAGAAGAAAACAAATTTTGAAACAAGTCGAAAAAATCTAAAAAAGTTACTCACATTCCCATATTAAGAGTTCTTTTAATCCTTTAATAAAAGATTTCTGGATTGGTTTTAGAATTACTTGTAATTTTGTCTGGAATTAAAATTAAATAATATTATTTTAAGTTTTCATTTGCTATAATAGCATTTTATTACCAAATCGCCTATTTGCCGTAAGCTAGTGTTTCACTATTATAGTCAGCAGTTGCCAGAACCAGTTGGAAATTATGTGAAGGTAGTAAAAAAAAATTGAAAATTTGCATTTTAAGAATTTTTGGTATAATTAAAGCGTTAATTTTAAGTTAAGTTCATTTTGTTCATGAAAATAACCTGAAAAATCTTATTACGTAAATATATTAGATCTACGCTTTGTGCAAAAAGTAGTATCGAGGGATATAATTATTATACCCGGTACCCATAAGGTACAAGGGTATTATGGCACTAGCCAACCGAGAATGTATGTAACAGGCAGAAGGAGGCATTTCCGTATCTCCCCATAAAGTATATATAATCTTGACCAACATCACCAGACGAGTCGATTTAGCCATGTCCGTCTGTCCGTCTGTCCGTCTGTCCGTCCGAGTGAAACAACAGATCTCAGAGACTATAAGAGCTAGAGTTACCAAATTTGGTGACAACTTTGGAATCTGGTGCACGCAGATCAAGTTTGTTTTAAAATTTGGACACGCCAACCTGTGCCCTCAAAAATCATAAAAAACGTTAAATAAGCTATACTCGTTATTTTCGGGTTAATGTTAATAGATACAATACATAAATAAAATAAATAGGACGTTTCCTGAAAATTTCAGTAAAATTGGATGATAAACATGGGAGATATTAGCAATAAGGTGAGAATTATAACACTCCGCCCTAAGGCACTGCTGTTTCAAGCTGTAGCCGACAGGTGGCGCATTCGAGCCTTGGCCGTGCGATATAATGGCACCAACTGCAGAAGAAATGACAAAAGAATATAGCAAGAAATGACAAAAAATAACACAATTCATTTTTTGACGATGATCGAGCGAGTTTTTATGTGTTCCTATAAAATGTATCATTCATATTTAAGTATGACATTAAATTGTTTAGGTCGGGAACTAATTCGAGAGGCGATTTATTTTAAGAAGTATCGAAGTAGACTATTATAATGTATGTACAATTTTAAATAGCCTTTTAGTGTGAAGCGCAAACGTTTAGGTACCGGGTATCTCACAGTCGAGCACAGTCGACTGTAGCTTTCTTACTTGTTTTTTTTTTTGTTACCTGGCAAAAAACATGTTCTGGCGAACACACTAAAAACGGACGTGCTTCTTGGCTGCATGTAAAGAAATACAAAACTCGGCGAATTTGAAGGAAATAGTCAAGTAAAAAAATAGCGTTTTAAAAGGGGATAATGTAGCTTTAATTTAAGACCCCTCCATCCAACTTTAACAAAGTAGTTTTTTTTTTCGATAACACTAGTTTACAGCCAAGGAAAAAAATTACCAAGATCATCAGGCTGCGACTAGGACACACAAATCTGACACACGAGTACCGATTCTCCCAGCCAATAAACAACCAATGCCGATTCTGCACCACAGACGCCATCTCGATCTCACACATCCTTAACGACTGCACCGCACTTCAAACACATAACCCTTCATTTGCAAATGTTCAACAAATCCTTAAATTCCTCAAATCAGCTAACCTGCTTCAACTCATTTAAATTGTTAATCTCCTTATCTTCGAATTCATATGTAAAATTCTAGTTATTAAGTAAACCTGTAAGAAAATTTAGTCCGGCCAAAAGTCTTAGCAACTATGGCCGATTCCTCCCTGTACCTTAAGTTTTAAACTTTTGGCAACAGTGTACAATAAATAAATAAATTGAATAGGTGATCACGCGAACACACACTTTTTCCGTCCTGTTTTTATACCCTTGCAGAGGATATTATAATTTTGACCAGATGTTTGCAACGCAGTGAAGGAGGCATCTCCGACCCCATAAAGTATATATATTCTTGATCAGCATCACCAGCCGAGTCGATCTAGCCATGTCCGTCTGTCTGTCCGTCTGTCCGTCTGTCCGTCTGTCTGTCTGTCTGTCCGTCTGTCGGTTTCTACGCGAACTAGTCTCTCAGTTTTTGAGCTATCGAGCTGAAATATTCAGCATAGTCTTATTTTTTTAGCACGCAGTATATATGTCGGAACGACCAAAATCGGACTACTATATCCTATAGCTGCCATAGGAATGATGGCGAAATTAATGTAAACGAGAAAGAAAGCTAACTTCGGTAAACCGAAGTTGGTATACCCTTGCAGTCTGTAATTGGATCATTGAAAATCGAACCATTTTAGTAATGTTGAAAAAACATCGAATTTTGTAAATTTTACATTTTACATGTAGAATTTTACATTTTCATATAAATGGACCGATCGATTCTATGGCAGCTATATGATATAGTGGACCGATCTTAATGAAATTAAAACCGTAATTCTAGAACCTTAAAAAACTGTCTTAAAATTTATAGAAATTCGTTGAAAAACAGAGAAGTTAAATTTTTTTTTACATTAATTTCGCCATCATTCCTATGGCAGC